>JACATO010000095.1:2855000-2880000 GCA_018389105.1 Nautilus pompilius
CTTTTGAAGTGGGTGACAAAAATGGGGCAGCGACACTTCTTCGCTTTTAGATGTGGGAGAAAACTTACGCGGCCAGCTGGTTAAGGAGAAGCCAGAGAAGTCCATATTAGGGAAATACGCCAAACCGAGTCAGCGTCCTGTTGGAAGAGAACTTGGAGTCTCGACCGTAGATGTGTAGTAGACTAACCACTGGGATACCGCGCCGCTTAAAAGTTCTAGTCTAATAGGAATATGAAATAAGTTATAAATGTGCAGTTACAGTGACTTTCCCCGTGTTACACATTGAAGTATAAGCGTCTAGAATGCGAATTATTTGTTCTTTTGTATAAAAGTATCACAATAATATCCTCTGAGTAAGGAATATAAATTCCATAGAAGAAAAGTAGCTAATTCTTCTTCCAGAGAACCTGAGACGTCATTTCCTGTTTTTTTGCTCTTCTACCACATTTGGATGTTCATAATGAGCCTGAGATACCACCTACCAGCAGTGAGCCCTTTTCATCAGCCATGGTTAGTTAGGCGTCAGGTAAAAGTGAACCTTACCTTCGTTGTCTCAGCAAGGGTAGCTGACTGGCCATTGGTATCTATGAAACGTATTAATTTCATAAATAGGAATGGCGCAAAGTTTAAAGCTAGAGAGAAACTGAACGGATATACCATACGTGCGCGCGCAATATCTGGTTAAAAGAGAGGCGGATAATCATCGCAGTTACTTGCAGAAGTCGACGCAGAATTCTAAAAAGTGCAGTTTATATAATTCTGCTGAGGGTCTCGTTAAAAGATGCCGAGAGACAGGAAGGATAATGGCTTTGAGTAAACGTCGCCAACATTTGAAGATTGTCCCAGTAGACAGACTTGCCCTGCGAGAGACTTGGGGTTTTTGCCAAAGATCTACAAGTGGCTCGGGACTTACCACATACGAACGTGGCTTCGTCGCAGAGACGGGAGACGGAATTCAGTCGCCCTAAGCTTACGGAACACGAGGCGGAAGTCCCCTGACGGCCGCAGTACGTGACGGCGCTGCGTTAATGAAGACAACCAACAACAAACACTGTTGTATAGATCCAAACCTTGGTTTCATCTTCGTCCAGCTAATTCCATAGTCAACCGTTCGCAATTCACTTTCAATTTATTTTAATCGTCCCGGGTCAGCCAGACCGGTATTTTTTGTGCTGCAGTCGACCAGATAGACATCATCACTCTTAAAAACGGATCCCGTATCTCCAAGTCATATAAACGCATTTATGGTTAGGGAGGAATTATTTACCTACTAATAATCCGTGGCCCGATCGGTAAAGCAAAAATAGCCCGTCATTTTGATTCGTTTCGTTTTTGCAAAATGACTGCACAATACCTGAAAACGACCAAATGTCCGCATTTGGCTTTCTGTTCTTTACCAAATTATCGGCCCTTTGTTTCACAAGGTCATCTTTTAGGCCGAAACGTAGGTTCTGCAGAAATGAATTTATGGAAAATCTAGTGGTTGTAAACTTAGGCGTATAGGTTGGTGACAGAGAAACGCTTTAGTTTTTCCCCATTTTTCAGCTCACAATAAAATACACGCATGGAATTCATTTTTTTTTTAATAATTCATTTTTTGGTACGTACAGTCACATCTGCATAGCTGCATGCGATGGCGAGAGTTATGGATGTCTTTCTCTCGACGGGACGAGGGTAGTGAGAAAATGACGCACTCTCACCGTTCTTCCGCTTTGCTTCAGTCTGCGATGCTGCAGATAATGGAGTAGTCACGCGGGCGTTCTGTCTGATTAGTTTAGAACGTGTGAAGTGAGAGAGAGAGAGAGAGAGAGATGAGATGACGTCAGCAGAGAGAGAGATGAGATGAGATGACGTCAGTACAGAGAGGGAGAGATGAGATGACGTGAGTACAGAGAGAGAGAGATGAAATGGCGTCAGTAGAGAGAGGGAGAGATGAGATGACGTCAGTACAGAGAGAGATGGCGTCAGTAGAGAGAGAGAGATGAGATGACGTCAGTACACAGAGAGAGATGGCGTCAGTAGAGAGAGGGAGAGATGAGATGACGTCAGTACACAGAGAGAGATGACGTCAGTAGAGAGAGGGAGAGATGAGATGACGTCAGTACACAGAGAGAGATGACGTCAGTAAAGAGAGAAAGAGAGAGAATCAGCCGGTGTGTGTTGTTCCCCATCACGATAGAAACTCTAGAAAAGTCCGACCACTATTCCAACTCTGGAGCGAGTACAGCCACGCGCGAAAGTGACGAGCGACACGGCGACACCTGCTGGCTAGTTTAAAAGAGCAAGTATAAACTCTTATATATTTTAGTAAATATTTTAAATAAAAAAGTAGGGAAAAGAGAACATTTATTTCAGTAGATGACCGTCTCTCATGCCAGTTAATTCTGCCGAACAATTTACCATTATCTAAGTAAAGCGTCCAGCGGTTTCTTAATAAATAGCCATCAAACAGAACTCGTACTGTTGAAGCCTCTTAGATTATTGTTTTCCAAAAAAACACTGACGGAGGTAATTTTAGAAATTTAATTCAAGTAATGGCAAAACAAAAAAATCATACTGGTCTGAATGGTAGATAAGACTCCATCACTTAGCAGCAGTCGAAGCAGAAACCGTTTCATCTCGACCGACAAATCCCCTGGCGATTAAGTGTGATCGATCACCCGAGATACACATAAGAAAAAAGTTAATTCCCCCGTATTAACTTTAAAATAGAAATTAATCTTTTCTCTCTCCCTCTCTCTCCCTTTTTTTCCTTTCTAATGTTAATCTCGTTAATCCCCTGTTTCATTTTCCTTTCCTTCATTTCTGACTGTTTTTCTTTCAAGTCTGATTTTAATGCAAGTGGAAGTCAGGCCCAGACTCGTTAATACGGATCTGAGCGGATAGTCGTGTGTTTTTCGCTGGCTTTGGAAAACGGTTGTTTTCCTATAATCGAGGTGTTTTCGAATATCTGCCTTCAGAAGGCCCGAGGAGAGTCGGGAGTGGCGGACTTAGCTCGCTCGCAGCCCCTATACTGCGGCCCCGGTAGGGAAGGAGATACGATGACCCGGTCGGGTTTCGACAGGTCCCTTAGGTTACTCGGATACAGTTTTTAGCCTAACATTTGGCGAGTTGCGTTTCGGACGTAAGAATCGCGAGACGGCGAAGCCCCGAAGTCGGTAAAAGGGTCCTGTGCAGGAAGGAAACGTTAGAGCATGTCGGGCTTTAAAAAAAAAAAAAAAAAAATATCGGAAAGCGAGAAGGGCTAAAACGAGTCGACATTAGAGCGGAGTAGTAACAAGAACAACAACAACAAAATGGAGAAACGATCCAAGACTCTTAAATAATGTAATTGAAGTCTGGGAACAATTAGAGAGTAAATCTCTCTTGGCTTGCTGAATTACTTAACGATACTTTAAAAGGCTGATAAACTGAAAACAAACCGATTAGAAACACACACACACGAAATGGAGTCGATTAGCACCGAATATCAACTTTCATTTCTCGTCATCTAGAGTTGCATTACCTCGCATCAGAAGCAAGAGCGAGAGAGAAGCGGAAAGCTGTTTAAAGACACACCTCGTCTAAATGCAGTTATTCTTAGCCCATCGAAAAGTGTTGCGCGCGACCTCTACCGGAAATGTGGCGTCACAAGAGTAGATATGACGCCGCCTTCCTCTCTTACGGTTTCTGCTGTCCAACCAATCAGAAGTATAACTACACCGAGGAGAAAAGGCTCTGAGGAAAGAGGCCGACGCTTCCACTGACATCTATCGGGACCGATGGAACCGTTTTGCTAAATTAAGATCGTAACATTATGCGTTTTATCGCTGAGTCTCAGAATTTATTAGATTTCCCACGATTCCTTGCTAAAGCTTCAGTTGTAGCCGAGTGGATTCTGCGCAGCTCTATATGCTAGCTTACTGGAAAGAAAGCGAAGGTCGCGTTGTACATCTCTTTGGAGTTCCTTCTGAACGAAGGAAAAATGTCGGTGCTGAGACCAAAAATAACTAAAAGAAACAAAATTACATTATTCATAAATGAATAAAACTCGACTTCAACAAACAAGCAATTCCCACGACTCAATGATAATCTAGATAATAAATTCTAACAAAGTCTGTTCTGGAATATATTAGATAAACAGGGGTGGCTTGGTTAAAAAGCTTTGAGTTCGACTCCCGGTCGGCTGGGCTCGGTCTGACGTATCTGTCTATTCCTGGTGTGGTTTCTTTTGCGTTCTTCCCCAAACCGGCCGTTAGAGTTTTCTCCGGAGACTCCAGTTTCCTCTTGAATTATAAAAAAAAAAATATTTCGTCCGTAAAATTCTTTTCTAACAAACCCTAACCCCCGATGATGGTGAGAAGCTATAATATAGAAACTCAAGATAGTAATTATTTTGCTCATAGTTGCAGGGGAAATCAACTTCAAATTATTTTATTAAATAACCGTTTCAAGATTACTTATCACACACGAGTAGCGGCACAAATCCAGTTTCCAGCGGATCATAATCGAGTTAAGTCGTTTAAAGGCGACACAGTCGGTGCTACGCAATCGAGAAGGCGAGCAAAATATATATAATGTTTTAATACCTGTTGGGTTTATTTGGCTCAGAGAATTTCCTGTTTTCCATGAAGTTGAAATCGAATTACTGAAATTATTTCTTTTGCGAAATCCGCGCCATAGTAGCAGTTAAACGACTCCAACCGGCATCATTCGTAGTGCGATCAAGAAGATGGAACTAATACTACATTTCCACGTCAGCTTTATTGTTGTCTCTTTCGGGTACATTAGTGCACTTGTGAGATATTCTCCTAGGCATCAATTTTCCGGGATGGTATTTTATCTTTTATTATCAAACCAGCTCCTTTTTTTTTTTTTTGGTTTGTTTTCTCTCAAAAAGTAATAAATGCGAAGAAATGAACATAAGAGAGAAAAAAATGACTTCAAAATTTGGTCTTAAAATGCTTTTTTTTTTTAAAGTCGTTAGTTCTTATTTATGCGAGAACGAAAGTACAATAAGATTGTGAACAGAAAAAAAAGGGAGGCATACAACTTATATTTTGTTTTAACTACCAAATACTACACGCCCCGCCATCTTAATGATACAGGGCGATGCCGTGTCACGTGACGTTGTCACGTGACGTCACAATGACGTATGGTATATTCTTTGAGTTTCATATGATGTAAAAACGTGGAGATTTTAAATTTTACTGCCAAAAGATTTCTTGTTTTTAAGTAAAGAAGGAAGTGCTGCGAAAACGCTGAAAGCGAAAGTATTGCAAATTTTGGGCCCATTTTCACCAGCTGCACCCATTTTTTTTTTGAACGTATTTGGTCTTTTAGAGAGAAGTGGATAACCGATGTCGCTGTGCGATCACAAAACAATCGGGTTTCGGGCGAGGGTACCGACCGTAAACCCTGCCGCCCTCCGGCGGAGATAGAGACAGAGCCAGCCACCGGAAACCCAGATCTACGACAGGTTTCCGCGCGTCGATTTCCCTCGCGTGCGGCGTTCCTGGCGAGACGGCAGAAAGAGGGTCTCCCGCACACGAAGATGGACGGGCGGAGAGAGAGAGGGGGGGGGCGAGCGAGAAAACCCGGCCAGGAACCGTGCTCGAAATGAAACCAGCAGAGGGCGACACACAACCAGCTACGAAGTAAAGTAATTTAGCATCTGTTATTTCATTCTGATGGCATTTTCGAGGTTGTTGTTCTTTTTTTCTTTCTTTCCCCATCTTTCTTTCAGAGCGTCTCGGTATCCGTCGGCTGTTCGAGTTCGTGCGAGCCCCCAGCCAGACAATAAGGCGTGGGATCGGATTTCGGCTCGAACCCTCCTCGCGGGTCAAGTTTCGTCGCAAATATTAATTCAAAATTCTAACTATCGAATTACTACAACTACTAACAATATTTTCCTAGGGCTAACAGTTGCGATGTTCTTGTTATCGTAGCAGCCACAGTCAGTCAGCTGTCTACAGACTTGAGGTTCATCGGATTTTTTTCTTCGGGGATTTAATTAGAAAAATCTGTAAAGATCGACCCGCTGAAAAGAAATAGTCTTCAGCAGATTTACTTGAAAACAAACTCTTTAGTTTTAGAGGTACTTAGTCGGAAACCGGATAAGTGTGGCGGGAGAAGAAGGAAAAAGTCAACGGAACCCTTCAGAGACTAATTATTCGAAGATATGAACCATATCTTGCACGGAAGACTGGCGCAGATATGAATCTCTCTCTCTCTCTCTCTCTCTCTCTTCTCTGTACTGACATCATATCTCTCTCTTTACGTACTTACGTCAAATCTCTCCTGTACTGACGTCATATCTCTCTCTACGTACTGACGTCAAATCTCTCTCTGTACTGACGTCAAATCTCTCTCTGTACTGACGTCATATCTCTCTACGTACTGACGTCAAATCTCTCTCTGTACTGACGTCAAATCTCTCTCTGTACTGGCGTCATATCTCTCTCTCTCTACGTACTGACGTCAAATCTCTCTCTGTACTGACGTCAAATCTCTCTCTGTACTGGCGTCATATCTCTCTCTCTACGTACTGACGTCAAATCTCTCTGTACTGACGTCATATCTCTCTCCACGTACTGACGTCAAATCTCTCTCTACCTACTGATGTCATCTCTCTCTCTCTCTCTCTCTCTCTCTCTCTCTCTCTCTCTCTCCACAGCAACGTTCTTTTTTTTGTTCCTTATTCTACTCTTATTTCATCCTTTTATTATCAAAAAAGTAACAAAAAACTGAAAGCAAACACCCACCTAAGTTTGACGTTAAGCAGAACTTTCCCATTTCTAGGAAGTTCGTTTTTTATCACCAGTCTACTGCAGCAAGCTCTGGCGAGCAGAAGAGACACATACGGACGGAAGAAAGATAACTCCAGCTAGCCTAAGGTTAAGAAAAAATTTTATTGTCAACAATGAATGATTGTAAAATTGTATAAAAAAGCCATTTTTTGCTTTCGTTATTTTATACGCTGAGATCAGATAAACCGATTTCCAAGAGAATGAGAAGAACCGAACGCTTTGCTTCGGTGCTATTAAAGGAATCGAACCCTTTCGGCACCACGACCCCCCCACGGCTGCTGTGTTTTTTAACCTACATCAAGTAAACGAATTAACATTATAAAATTACTTTTAAATTTTAAAATAATAACATCGAGAAATGTCTTTGACGCTTGCATATTTTTTTTAATTTAGATATTTGATTAGAAAAAGATGCTGGGCAACAGTGTAGCACCATTGAGGGGCCAGGTGAGTTCCAGAAACACCGATGAGCTGTTGGCCAATCTTCCCCCACATAAATTCCCGCCGTCCCCTGCGCGCGACCGCGTCACGGACAATGGGGGAAACAAAAATCCCTTAGTCGCTGCTCCTCCGTTCGCAGACCCTTTAAAACCAGGAAACCCGATATAGTGCTTGTTCCTTAAAGCTATCACCCATTTCCCTCATGGGGGGTCACACGGAGTGCGGCGTACGCATATAAGGTGAATGAAAAACAAAGGGAGACTTTGAGGACTTAGAAAACCTATCTTCGACCCCGAACACGTGACCCTTCCGGACCGGATTAGCCGGTTCTTCGTCACGACAGGGGAAAACAGACTGGTAGTGTTAGGGGAGTCACTTTCACTTTCTTCTGACCCGCTAAAAGGTAGCAACATAGATTTCACTCGTAGTTGTAAACGTAATTAGTCTCCCTGAAAATAAAGAGTGAAAGCATAAATAATCTTTTTTTTTTTTTTAAGTTGTCTATACTCCGAATGAAGCAGGAAGATCGTATCAAGAGTCGTGCGGTGTTGCGGAAGTTGTGCACGTTAACATCGTGCGCATTCTCCATGATTTCCGGTTGGAGAATTTTGCTTATTTATTATTCATTTCCAGCAGTTCTTTTCTTCGCAGTCACTCAGTTTATTATTATTTTTACATGTTCAAAAGAACAATTAAAGATCAAAGAATCAATAATCTCTCTCTCTCTCCCTCTCTCTCTCTCTCTCTCTCTCTCTCTCTCTCTCTCTCTCTCTCTCTCTCTCTCTCATCTCTTCTCTCTCCTCTTTCTCTCTCTTCTCTCTCTCTCTCTCTCTCATCCTCTCTCTCTCCTTCTCTCTCCTTCTCTCTCTCTCTCTCTCCATCTCCATCCTCTCTCTCTCTCTCTCTCTCATCTCTCTCTCTCTCTCTCTCTCTCTCTCTCTCTCCCTCTCTCTCTGTATAAATATATAAAAGGAAAAAAAATAGAGAGCATAAAAAAAATAATTATTGATTAATTTACTTCAGATAATCCAAGCGACACGAAGCCATTACAAATTCTACAAATCTTCCAGATAAAAAAACAACAACAACAACTAAGTACTGATGGATTATTTCTTTAAATTTTATGGAAATCGCATCTCGACACTGTCACTATTAACAACAACTGCCACAAATAGTTTTTTTTTTTTGTTTTTACGCGGCTCGTGACATTTATCAACACAACAAATATCTTTTCTATTATGCAGCCCTACGGAGGCTTCGCGGTAGTCGACGATAATCCGACCATTTAGTTTTCCTATTCGTAGACGTTGATAATCATGAAATATTATTTAAAGCTCCAACCACCTGTCTAGAAACTAACCCACCGAGGACAACGGGTCGGCTCGTCTCCGTCCCCGCTGGTATGCACGCCTGCTATTCCCGACTTCTCCGAGAATAAGAATCGCGCACCTGCTCGAAACATCGACTTGTGGTCGAACTAAACTGGTCAGAACGAAGTTAGAAATCGCCACCTTTTGTTCTATGGTCTATTTCCCTCGCTTGCATCATCGTCCCGGCGTCATTACACCCGCTTTACACGTTGCAGACTTCATGGTAATCACCTCTAGATCTTTTCTTCGGAATCAGCATCTTCCATACGTCGATGTCCGGTACATCCAACGCATCTTCTCTCGGAATAACCTTGCCTTTCTTGATAACTACCAGATGTTTCCTCAAAGCCTTTTGGTTATGGCGATCAATTGGAAGTATACTAGCGTTCTGAAGTATAACCTCTGCATGTAGAAAAGTTTAGTTATAAAAAAACAATTTGTTGTTCTTGCCGTCTTCTTTTTAGAGGGTTGTTCAAATTCATCAGATGAGTTGGCGTCATCTTGACCTTCAATTTGCACCCATAACTACCCCGCTGTAAGACACCGGGGCCACGAATACGTCAAACTACCAAGATCCTCCCTATATTTACACGGCTTTGTCTCTTCCAGCCAGGGAGTGAGTTCATTTTAATGAAATTACCCCTTTCTCTCCATTTATGAATTAGGAGGAAAATTACACCTTGCCGTATTTTGGTACGACTGAACACAAGTTCCAATTAATCACACATAAATACTTTCTAAATTGACTTATTATGATAGTATTAATGGCTGTTGACGGTATTTTGCGTGCCGGCGGCTCTCTTTCCCATCCGCCGTGGCGCTGCAGAGAGTTATTGTTCCATAGACTAGTGGGGTTCCATTAGCACCAACAGTATAATTTGGACGAGAGTATCCAAATCAACAAACCGCGTTCTGCTAGATCTTCGTGTAATTTGAAGACACGTCTTTTTCGGTCATTGCACTTTAATACAGACAGAGGATTTTTCATTATCGCTACCCGTAGGCCGATGAGCTTGGACCTCTTCCACTTTCGAATTCTAAGTTGAAAAAAAACAACAACAACAAAAAAATGCCCGTTGTTATATTTGCGTGATGGCCAATTGGCGTCAATATTCCGACGTCACCGAAAATTAATTTTACCAGGAATCGATTTCTGACGAATTAACTGGACGTCAGAAGAGCATCGCGAAAAGGAATTATCGGCCAGCAGTTCGGAAAATAAGTTCTTGAAATCTCTTTTTTTTTTTTTTAATGCGAAAGAGAAAGGAGGATGTAGAAGAAATAATAGTAATAACAGTAATTAATTAATGTACGAAGAACGATTCCAGGCTTCGCTAGGTGGGCACAGAATTAGAGGACATACGAGTCGGTGTGAGATAAACACACGCGAGAATGTCCAAGACGTCGTTTATTTTACCTGTTTTCTCTGTGTTCCAGTTTGGGGGGGTTAGGGATCAGAAACATTTAGGGAAAGGTGAAATAGTTCCGATAGTTTCACTAGACACGTGTTAATGGCTGCCCGTGTCGTTTTACCACAAAACGCTGGGTGCCAACCCAGACGGTACTCGGAATGGGTCTTGCAAGGGCAACGTTTGCAGAATACCACCATCGCACCGACAGGGTGCTCCAGTAGTGAGACTACTACTTTCTTTGGCTCCGTTTGGTGTGCATATCTCCCTGCTACCAACCAGTGGCGTGGATTTCCTGCCACGTCTGGGAAAAAAAGCAGTAGGTGATTCCGGAAGCGCTACGCCCCACGTGATGCGGTACGCCCCCACGTGATGCGGTACGCCCCACGTGACGCGGAACGGGCGGCGCGTCCGGTGTTATGTCCAATGCAGAGGTCGGTGTACGACAACAGTGAGAGAGGTGCGAGGCTCCGATGGACTGATCGACTCCATGACGGACCGGTCCCAAACCAGTATCTCTAGACGATAAATTTCGCAGTATCTCGTTAAATAAAACATTTACCGCGACATTTGCTGGTGTTAAATCTTCTACCAAAAAAACAAACAAACAAAACATGGTAGATAAATCAGCTAAAATTAATTCCAGGGCGGCATTACGAGACGTCGGCCAAATGTTTTAAGTCGAGAAAGAGCACCAGGACTCCCCATGCCAGCCCCGCTTTGTTCCGGAACCCACACGTACTGTTTTGTCCAGGCCGTCGTGAGATTAGTACTTCTAATCATATTAAAACGACCCTGTTGTCACCGTCTCATCCCTCGGTGGGATGCTGGAAGTGATAGCCCCGACTGTTCGGTAATGGAACGCAACCATTCCAGACGAAATAAGTTGCAGAAGCGTTCACAACGCTGTTCTTCATTACTATCATGGCTGATGACCAGATCTGCCATTTCTGGAATTTCCCCAGCGGTTTGAACCAGCGAGAAGTTGCCGGGTATCTATCTTATGCATTACCACTCGTGCGTCCTCTTACGTAAAGCAATCGGGTTTTTCGGCGCTTGGAGACGCTTCACATACTCCGTTTCCAATCATTTCCAGAAAAAAAAGCATTTAATTAGCAGACATTTATTTTTAAAAAGGTGCTCATGACACGAACATTAAAATAATGAAACATTAGGCGAGTAAGCATGTCTGGTTCGGCACACAGCGTTCAGAAAGTAAACACGTTATAACTACACAACGAATATTAGCCGTTTAGGTTTTCTGTATAAACACACGGTGGATGGAGGCCATGCATAAGGTTTGGGATTTCATGAAAATGGAGTTGCAAACATCTCGCGCCCAAGTTCCGGATACAGCAGATTGAAGATAAATAATTAACCGCCTAGCGTCCGTAAGAGGGAAGTACGGATCGTCTGGAACGGGCTGAGAGGTTCTTCTCCATCGACTCCGTTTAGTCGGACCCCAGTTCATAAGTCAGCCCACTTAGTCCGCGCAGGTGAAGCTGAATCATAGTTTGACGAATTTCTTCAATGCTAGAATATCATACACGCGACCCGCCGCCGTCTTCATCAGTTCAGTCGTCACACACGTGTGCGCCCGCGTTTGTCTTTGGGACAACAACAAAAAAAATACATTGAATGTTTGCAGCTTCACTGATGTGGTCGAAGACTTTATAGACTGGCACCCTAGCTGTGTGTGTGTGTGTTTGGTAAAACCAAATCTACTGGATATGGTTACGGATATTTCTCATCGCCAGTCTCTCTGCTATACTAGATGTTTCTGCTATCTTACTTCTTCTGAAACAAAAGATGCTGTGGAAGATTGACGTATCCGAAGAGCGACGAAAGAAGAAAGTGAAACGCTAGAACCAAGAACGGATTCAGATTTCCGCTGAATCCTACCTTTGATTCCAACCTCCTTCCTTTCTCTTTTAATCTAGCGAAATTCCCAATCATCACTGGGAATCATTCAATACATTGTCGAAGTTTAGCATCGCATGTTTTCCCCTTTATGTGTGCATGGTAATGACTGTTCAGTCAGTCAGATTATGGAACCGCTCCCAACGTTAATTAAACTCGGCGTTTTGAGCGAACGTACGTACCGTTGCTTTAATTAATCAGAGTAAACCGATACCACGTACCTGATGAACGCTTAGTTTGGTTTTTATAAGCGGAAGAGAATCAGCCTGTGATGTGCGCAAAGAGAGAGAGAGAGAGAGAGAGAAGACGAACTATAACTTTCCAACATCAAAGGAAACTGTTTGTAATCTTTCCATAATAATCTCGGTTTTTAACTTTACTCTAAAGTTTCAGCAATACCAATGACTGATAAAAGAAATTCGTTCATTCCCATCCTCTCAAAGGAATTTCGGATAAAGAGAAATCAGAAAACAATTATTGCCTTAATATTGGTCAGTGGTTTTTAATGATTCATTTTTTTAAAAAAATTTTTACGACTTATTATCCTCAAAGAGTGCGAGATGAAGATAATGTGGGACATTTTGCTTCTGTTGTGTAACAGATAGCTTTGATTGTAATAAACGGGTGAGTAAGTAAATAAATGTTGGTGCACTACAATAAAGTTGGTAAAATGATACATGGAAGAGTTTGAATTAAGTCTCACGGTTTTCCATTTTATTTCGGGGGAAGAGACAGAGGAGACCCATGCGATTGCATAAACCAACAACTACTGGTAAATAGAATGATAATAGAAGTCTGTGAACAAAGGAATGCCACCTAACCACAGCCTGGATAGATTGATAAAGGCATCCGGCACCAACCCAGCTCTAGCGGATTTCAAAGAGATAGAAAACAGAAGTGCATTTCCATTATGAAAAGGATGTGAAACGGGGCATCTTCCAAGGACTCTTTTTCGCCGCTCATCTTCTGCATCTTCCCGTTTCCACCCAGCTTCGAAATGAGTGGGTTGCGGGATGAAGCATTTCAATAAAGATGAAAAAAAAAAAAATTGGACCTTCTCGAGGATGATTTGAAGTTATATGCCAAAGATGATGAGGGTCTTAAAAGAGAACTGGAAATAGTAAAGATTTCCGGTGGTGATATCAGAATGAAGTTTTGGGGTTAGATAGTTTGCCGAACAGCAAGAAAGCTCCTTGCCATTCATGGGCTTCACGGTATTAAAGCTGCTGTTTAGCGTTTTCATTTAGCCGGGAAGCAAGGGCGTGGCTCGCTAGAGCTTGAACCAGCTTTTAAAGCAGCAGTGGTCGGGCTATAAAAGTACACGTGGTCCAGACAACAAACAAATGTTCGATTACAGAGCACGCATAACGTTTCTAGGAAGGATTTGAAATTCAGCATCGTAGGCAAAAGGTAGCGAGTACAGAGCCAACTGTAAGCGAAAGCAATAAAGGCGAAATCGAAAAGAAAAGTTCTGGGAAAAATAAAATAATACATGAACATTTCCCAAGAAGAATGAAAGAACAAGGTATTGATATATCAGAAAGTTACAGCCGGCTGAAAATTTGGTGATTTGGAAGAAGAAAGTAAAGCAGTCATAATTGCAGCTCAAGATCGAGGCTTCACCACAAGATATTACGGATAGAAAATCTTAAAAAGCGAAGTAAATGATTTATGCTGATTGTTTCATGAAGCGCCCCCATTCTCCGTAGAGACCGCTGCCTCGGCATCTAGATGCATGGATCACAAGAAACAATAGTGTAGCACGGTATGTTCATTAGAATCTCTGCAAACACCACAAAATGTATACATGTGGCGAGTGATGTGAATACCGGCCAAAAATGTGACATCAAAAAGACATGTAATCATTATTTGGGATACAGAGGTTCTCGCAGACAGGGAAATTGCATGTAATAGACCAGACATCATTATAAAAGACATAAATGATGGAAGCTGTCAACTCATAAATGTACAATACCAAGTGACTACAACATCAAACAGAAGGAAGCAGAAAAGGTCAGAGAGTATATCGATTTACAAATAGAATATAGTAGAGTGTGGAGCCTTAAGACAACTATTATCCCATTGGTAATTGGCGCAACAGGAGCTATCACGAAAGATTTTGGGAAATAGATGAAGAAGCTACTAACAAAGATCAATATTTCGCAGATTCAGAAAAGTCCTTTGGTGC
This sequence comes from Nautilus pompilius, assembly GCA_018389105.1. NCBI lineage: Eukaryota > Metazoa > Mollusca > Cephalopoda > Nautilida > Nautilidae > Nautilus > Nautilus pompilius. Next base: position 2,869,117 of record JACATO010000095.1, read on the forward strand.
AGCTAGAATTATCAGACTGGTAACAAATCACTAAGTCAACCAGCAACGCTACTGCCATTGTTCGGCGGCCATTGCTGAGAACCATCAATCCTCGGAAGTGCGCGCAAAAGAACAATAATATTTTTTTACGAAAATGTTACGCATGGTAATAATAATTGAACATAATAGACGTCAGCACAACGACTAACGACTCGCTGACTTTTGGGATCGTGGGCCTCGGCATCGTCGACAAAGATATTACCAGACCGGTTCACTGTTACTTCCGACCGACCAGAGAAATGTTGGGGTAGATTTAATTCTGCCTCGTTATCAACGAGTGAACTATAGCAGTGTTAAGCGCAATTTGCTATGATCTAGTGAAACTGTTCTTTAGTAATACATTTTTAAAAAAAACTTTCGGTGCTAGTGAATCAATGGATCATTTACCGCAGAATCACATGCTGGTTATCAGAGTGTGGTACCATTCCCTTCTAGAATATACACGGGATATTTCATATCGACCGTTTCCGAAAGGGATTCGCACTCGCGCCCTCAACCTTCACAATCTAGTACTCTAACCACTGGATTACTACGCCTCATGTGTATCTAAGATATTACGCTAGTATTTTAATAGTAATTCTTTAAAAAAAAAACAAACAAGATATGCATTTTTATTATAAAGACAATCTTTAAAGTAAAATCCATTATTACGCTAAGCAGTCAAGACCTGTTTTTGGCATCTGAACCATCACGGAGAAAACCGTCAAGAATAGCAAGAGTTATCCCCTCAAAACCCCAACAGTACTTATCAGGGTTGTCGCGGGGAGGAGGTCGGAAAGTGCAGTCTGTCAAATACTAACTTTCTGCCGACGAAGAAAGTAACTGGCCGCAAAAATAAAAGCGACATGGGGTAATTACGTCCGACCAATCGAATCACTTTCACTTTCTGCGACACTCGTGACGTCGGTAAAGAGAAAGAATCCAGGCTTCCAGATGGGAATTGTTACGATAAAAATTCCTATTTTTGGTTGGGAAGAAAGATAATGAATTACTACATTTTAGGTGCACCTAGAAAGGGAGCACCATTTGTACTGTAAACTGATTTGATTTGCGCACCACATTCTTCATGTACTTCGTGATAATTGGGAAGATGGGATCCGAGGGACTTAATCGAGGACAGAGCAACAGAATCCACAGACTTTTAACGGCATCTTCTGTTCGGTTAAAATCTCTTGAAAGCATCAAACGACAAATTCACCATCAATTAGAACAAAAAAATAAAGACCGCAGCAAAAAAAGAAGAAAAAAAATTTTAAAAAACAATTGATGTTCTTCCATGAACCAAAATATCCGTCGTTAATAGAGTAGAATCCGGTTTTAATTTAATTTTTTTTAATTTTTATTTTAACATCTTTAGCAAACTGACGGTTTGGGTCAGAATTTTTGGTCACAGCCTGAACTAAAAAAAAAATAAGAACGATAACCACGTAAATGCAATTGTAAAGGGAAGCCACCCTGTAGATACGGTAAATCCCAGCGTAACAGTTAGTAATACAAAAGGCTTTTAATAGAAAAATGATGGATAGTTTTTTTTAAATATCTGTTTGACATAAACCGATTCTTCTTTTATACCACGGAAGGGAAAGAGAAATTAGTCTATGAGGGGGAGAGAGAGGAGAGAGAGAGAGAGAGGGAGAGAGAGATGGAGAGAGAGAGAGAGAGAGAGAGAGAGAGGGATGAAGAGAGAGAGAGAGAGAGAGAGAGAGAGAGAGAGAGAATTTTAAAAAGTGGGAAACTCTGCTGTAGAGGGCACATTTTGAGGCTGGGTTTTGGTAGTAAGGAATTATGTTTATTCGTTTTTTGTTTTTTTTTTTGACTTCGTGACGCCAATGCAGTATTTCCAGCTACCAGCTTGTGGTCCTAGAATTAGAGCCCGCCCTGATCCACGGATCCACGTTGTCTGCGAGAACTGGCATTAATCGGGAAAGTCGTACGGACGGTTATCAGATAAAACTCCAACAGATTCTTTCTTTCTTCATTTGTTTATCTTTTGCAACTAAACCCCCACCTTTTTTTTTAGTCGCATACGTTTCTGTTTTTTTTTTTCTGCTACGGCGCTGGGCACCCGGACCCGCCAGATGTCGCCACCAGTCGATTTCCGAACGATCGGATGTGACTTCTAGGTATAAACAGACGGGCCGGTAAAAGGTCGCAGGTCAATTGTTCTTCGATGACCACTGCCCAATTGGGTGTTGTCTGAACTAATATCCCACGGACGTGGCTAAATCATATTGATGCTTATGGATATAATATGGTAATTCTCTAATCATCTGCAATGCTTGGGAGGTGAGTCACGGTCAATGAGAACCACGAAGACAGACCTGGCAAGCAAAACGAGCCGAGAGCTATTACCAATAAAATCGTGATACGAACACAGCCAAACTTCTAATCAAAAAGCACCTCTTTGCATTTCAGACACGTAAACTTAAACCACGAAATACATGTCCATTAATTTTCTTCCGTGCTGTAGGTAAATGTGATTAATAAACGTGAAGTTTGTTATTTCTTTCTTTTTAAAATGCCTGCAGTGAAACGAAAGGTTCCTCCTATATTAACTCTACGAACATTCTGTCTCCGACGTTAACAGGGAGGAATAAAGGCTACGATGGCTGCGAACATTCTGTCTCCGACGTTAACAGGGAGGGATAAAGGCTACGATGGCTGCGAACATTCTGTCTCCGACGTTAACAGAGGGAGGAATAAAGGCTACGATGGCTGCGAACATTCTGTCTCCGACGTTAACAGGGAGGGATAAAGGCTACGATGGCTGCGAACATTCTGTCTCCGACGTTAACAGAGGGAGGAATAAAGGCTACGATGGCTGCGAACATTCTGTCTCCGACGTTAACAGGGAGGGATAAAGGCTACGATGGCTGCGAACATTCTGTCTCCGACGTTAACAGAGGGAGGAATAAAGACTATGATGTACTGAGGTTCAAGCTACAGCGGATAGAAAGAAACCCCGTATCATGATGTAGGTTCAAGATGGCTTTTTATGGTTCCGAAAACAGAAGAAAAGGAATCTGTGGTAAAATTTAAGATAAACTATTTTAAAGCTAAAAGTTTGTACACGAAATTTAAAAAAAAAAATTGTTTATATGCAAATGAATAAAGAAATCTCTGTGCATATTAGTTTATAGCAAAGAATAAAATGAAAATTAATTGAGGTAACTCAACGATAGAGCAGCGTTACCCCTCTTTTTTGTTGTTAACACCTATGTAGAAATAGAGCACCGAACTAGGAAGAGGATAGATAGTTCTGGTCTAACATCCACGTCGTTAAAGTCTCCGAAGAGAACATTCTTGCCCTGTACACCTGACGTCCGCAGGCTGGAGATTAGACGGGGGGAAGTCTCGAATTGATTTAATTCAGAATAAAAACACACGCGTCGAGAGTGAATAGCCACGACTCCGAATTTGACAGAGCTTATTAATCATAAGTCGTCCGAGCCATTCTCTGTATTATAGAGCTGCCAGAGCGGATTGTTCACGTGCTTGTACACATAGCTGGGGTATTATGGTGCACTGTCGGAGATTTACGACTTACAAAGAGCTGGAAATTTTGCAGCCGAGAGAGAAGGAATACAAAAGGCGACCATCTGTCATAACTAGAACGTTTACCACCTCCGTTCTCACCTGTACCTTGCGTCAAGGATTTTAAGGAATGAGTTTACTTTGCTAAAAATCGAGAGAGAGAAAAAGCAGGCCATTGTTGGCTAGGAGCTCTCGATATCGCTATCAACGTCTTTTAATGTCGTGAATCGAGAGGGTTTCGATACTCGACAGTCGACCTCGTGCCTGCATCTCACCTGGGGGCGGGGTTCGTCGAGTCCAGGAAGCGATCAGGTGACGGCGGAATTTTCATTACATCTGCTATAAAAGCTTTCGTTTATACTCTGACAGTAAGACCATTAACCGCTGTTAAAAATCCCGATTTCTTCCGCTTCTTTTCTGCTTTTTCTTGTCTAATGAAAACTTTCGCGTGCCGCCATCTTGGTATTAAAAAAAAAAAACAATAAAAAAAACTGCGTTCGAAGACAAGGGGTTTTAATTACCACCCCTGACCCCCCTTCCCAGCACGGAATGAGATTCATGGAGAGTTGTCGCGGACCTTTCAAAAGTTGAAACACAAAAATCTGCGATGAGCCGGTAACCAGGAAGATAGCAATAGAAATTTCTCTATGGCGCTTGGCGATTAGTCCCAAGGCGATATCCGTCCGCCAATAACCCTGTCGTCTCGCTCACACGTGCGCCTCGCGCTAATTTATCTCCGCGCCAGAAGAGTACCCAGAGGGACCGAGCTGGCACTCCGTGTTTTATTGGAATCCATCTGTGTGAAAGAGGGGGGGGGGTGGTGTTGGATATGGTTCGCCCGGAATGGTCAGCCATTGTTCTGGTACTAAATGGCCACTTCGTTGAACACAAATAAAAAAAAGGGGTATTTCGGGTTTAAAACAGATTTTTATTTACTGTTGCTTTCTGTTGGCTTTTTTTTCTTTCTTTCTCCCCTAATTCCAAGAAAAGTACCAAGATTACTCTATAGGTTTCCATAGTTGTGGAAGGGGAATATTCCATCCCGACGGCCGGTCTAAAAGAGCGGATAGGGAACGTATTTCACGCAGCTTCACGCGGCGGATACAAACCCTGGTGGTGACAGAGTAGCCGCGTTTTTCTCTATTATGGGATGGGCGATGCGTCGAGTCTGTTTCCGGCTTGCCGTGGTTCAGGTAGTCGGGCCGAATGATCGATATCATCTGAAAGGCCCCTATATATAATACGACTACCCCTCTCTGTTTTTTGGCGAATCCCGAGGAAGAGGGGGAAGCAAGCGGTTGGAGGTATCAATCAGGTTTGGCGTTTACGATAACCTTCCCAGAAAACGTCAGCATCTGCCGCTGAGCACTTAGGACAATTAATAAATACATTTTACAGAAACAAGGGCCTAGAACAGGTTGTCTTTCCGCCCGACGCGAAGGACCACACGAAGACCCCCCCCCCGCCCCCAACCTCACTCTCGGTCACCTGTTAAACGTGAGGGTGAAGAAGCTCGAGCGGGGAACTTCGGAATGACAACGAATCTCCCACGCCAGCTCTTCCCGCTTCTACCGCCGCGCCCCCTTTCGGTCAGTAAAACTCGGCCGACGTTAGCCTCGAGGACACGGGTTTTAGGTAAGTCTGCGGGAATGCACATTAAACCGATTAAAGAAAGGGAAGGCGTTATGAACAGAAATTACTGGTTTGTGATAATTACATTTTAAAAAAAAACACAAAAACAACAACAAGCACACAAACGCGCGCGCCACAAACGAACTGGATCCGGGTGTTGCCCGGATGTCGGGTACTTTCCTTCTCTCTCCCTTCGAAACCTTCGCGGCGTCCACAGAACGTCTCTCGGAAGATGTAACTTTAGAATTTAATTTAAAACGTATTTATTAAAGCAATCACTCCGCGCGGGAGAGCCATGGTGCGTGCGTGCGAAATGACATGGGAGAAAGAATGAAATCCAGACTTATTTTCGCCCCTATTCTACCTTTACGAAGCAGAAGAATTGTGCTTGCATTAATAAAATTACATATCTCTGTTCGGTTCTTTAATATGCAAAAAAAAAAAAAAGGTCGATGGCACAGATTTAATAATACCTTCCCGCGTTAACCGAGCTCTTATTAACCATAGAGTATCTCGTGGCCTGTCAGGAAATGTTTAAAGTAAATGGCACATGTAAGTCATTCTCTCGGCTCTTCTAGATATATATATATATATATTTTAAAATTATTATTTTGATTATTTTCCTCCGCTAGCGTGACAGGACCGAAAGGAAACTGTCGGGAAAATAATAGAATAGGGACGGCGGAGAATAGGGTGGAGAGGATGGGGATAAAGGAAGCGACGCTACAAAATAAATGAGAAGGAAGAGAGTGCGAGAAATTCTTAATTTAAGTTATATATATATCTTTTTTTTTTAAATAAAAAAATAAAACGATATGTGGAAAGGGTTAACGGATAGGGGATTGACACCGATCCGGTGGGATAACATAAGCAGTCGAGCTTCGATCGAGCGGGTAAGATATCAATAAAACTTTTGTCTCTCACCCGCACACCGATGGCCAGCCATTCTTTCCTACCCTGCCCTCTCTCGACAGACGGGTATCAGATATCTGCAGAGGGGGGGGAGGGGTGGTGAGGGAAACGTCTGGCACTCAGAGGAATTTCGCGAGGTGCGACAAGGAAAATCTGACAATTTTAACGCCATTTTTGTTCCTCTGATGTCGACCAGGTGCAAACAAAACAGTTATGAATTAACTCGATTTGAGGCTGACTCTTTTTTTTCTTGCTTTCCCCCTAACAAATGTAATTATTAGATTTTTAACACTCCGTCGACGCCATCTGTGATTTCCAGCAACATCTTTCCACGATTACTCGGTCCGCGTCCGTCAATCTTGAGGGGGGGGGCAGGGTTCCCTCCCCTTTCCCCCTCGATTAAAATCGGGATACGCCGAGTTACACAACCACGTGATATCCCTTTTTATTACACACACACACACACACAAGAGAGGCCCTTTAAAAAAAAACAAAAAAATAAACAGATATTAAAAAATGGTTTTTTTGTAGACATTTTCTCCGCGCGAGTCTCGGTGACGGTCGATCCACTCCGCTCTCCTGTCAATGGGTCTAATCTCTCCAACTCGTTATCGACGCTAATTATTGTAATGTTCGCGCTTGATTTCGCCCGCGAAGACAAGCGGTGAAGGCTCACGGGAAATGGTTCTCCCTAACCCTCCCCTAATTGGCCCGTTTTACTGCTGACGTCTTTTAGAAATTCGCGAAAAAAAAGTTTCGTAATTGAAAACTTTCGAGTTCGTACAAAAAAGAAGAGGAGAAGAAGAAGATGACGACGACGGTCGGTACATGGTAGCCGTCGGCGCTATCCAAACTCATTATTTCCCCCGAAACAAACGGATGAGATTGGATGGAGAAGATAAAAGGACACCGCCGATTCTGCCGCACGCATGCGTGCTTAAACGTTTTGCCGAGTTCCGCCGCTCTCAGACCTCGGGGAGGGGGAATGCCGCGCGCGTTCGCAGCTTACTCCCGCTTCTCGTCTCGGTTCCCCGTGGGGTTCTGATGACGACCCCGGAGCTGGAATTCGCCAAACGGGGAGTTCAGTGCGTGACGACGGGCTCCGAAGAACGAGAGGACCGAACTTCACGAGTCTTCGGGGTTACCTCCCCTATAAACCCGAATGAATTACAGATGTTGGTTAAAAAAACAAAATGAAGGGTTAATGGGTTCCGGCTGAATACCCTACAAAACTCCTTTTGCAGTTGGCGTCTCGTAATTCCCAGACAGCCATTCCGGGCATTAATCGCTTTTTATGATATCGCGCTCGGCTAATTCCTTCTCGTCGCCATTGTCCCGGTTTTCCTTGGGTTCCTCCCGTTCGACTGCTGCAAACCATTTCAGCCAGACGACCGCCGCCGATCAGTCACCCGCGGTGCCGGGACGTCTGGGTCGCCCAGCAGCGCCCGAAGACGGCCGAGCCGCGGATTCGAACCGCCACCTCTCGGTTCCGCTCCGCGCGCAGTCCCCTTGTTGGGCCGCCGTCTCGGCTGCTCCCTGGCGCGAGACGTAACTCGCGCCATCCCGACTTCAATCTAGCCTTCATGCCGGTCGTTCTACGCATGACGGCTCCCATTATCACCTGTGTGCTCGGTAATTAATTTAGACCCGTTTTCGTCCCGCTCTCGTCATCAGCCTATCTGCCCGTCGTCACGGGAGAGTGAACCCGACGCGGGAAAGCTCCCTCCCTCCTCCCTCAATAACCATGGCCCGGTCTTGGACAGGTAGTAGACCGGCCTAAGTCGTCCCACACTTTAACCCGTTTTAATTCTATATCCGGACTCGCGTCGTTGCTTACGCCATTATTTTTCATGGGATCCGAACCGGGGTTTACTTTCAATTTACGCTCCTGCGTCGCTACGCACATCCGATAGTCCGAGAGAGCTCGCGAAGCGAGAAGAGCGACAGGTAGAGAGCTCGGTACCCTAGGGTCGGGCCGTATCGGGAACCTGCCGTTGGCAAGGGCCTCTATGAGAGTTGATTGTTTTTCACCTGTTCTGTCTAGGATCTGTTTTTGTTGTTGGTGTTTGTTTTTTTTACTTGGAACAGCTGACAGGTGTTTTCCGGCAAACCACTCCCTTACATCTACACGAGGTCGCCCTTCCCAACATCCTCTCTCTCTCTCTCTCTCTCTCGCACCATCCTCGGCTCTCCATCCTCTCAAATAATTAAATTAAAGAAGGTTCGCCGCTACCAAGCATCTCTAAACTTTTGTTGCCGCTTGATGCGGAGACGGCGGGAGGAGGGGAACCAGAAAGGACCACGTTTTACCAACATCGAGATGGCGGTGAAGGAAACCTGGCAACAGATGGCGACAGATGCAGTCGATGACAAGCTCGAAAAGGTGCGCACAGAAAAAGAGAAACAGACGGTGACGAACGAGTGGACCCGGGGTTATCTCATAACCAAATTAGGCTAGAAGATGAGGAGGAGTTTTTGTGGAGCTTCTCTCACCGGATCCCCGCGCGATGTAGTGCCGGGGATGAGTTTTTCCAGATCACTTCTTCCTTCGACCCAACGACTGTGGTCAGCGGGCTGGCTGGCCGCAGACCGGAATAAACACCATCCTGTGTATTAAGTTCTTCTTTCACGCCTCATGTATCAAGATGCTATTCTTAATTAAGTGTTTGAATGATAATTATCCTATAGAAGTTTGATGTTGCGCAAAGGTCAACTTAATAGTTGAATTTTCTTCCTCACCATTTATTTTTCCTTCTAGATACACTACTGCTCATCTGTCTTGGTTAACCTTATCAAAGCATGCAACTAATATGGATAACAGTTAATATAGCTACACAGGTAACACCAGCTAGTATAGATAACACTTAATATAGCTACACAGGTAGCACCAGCTAGTATAGATAACACTTAATATAGCTACGCAGGTAACACCAGCTAGTATAGATAACATTTAACATAGCTACGCAGGTAGCACCAGCTAGTATAGATAACAGTTAATATAGCTACGCAGGTAACACCAGCTAGTATAGATAACAGTTAACATAGCTACGCAGGTAGCACCAGCTAGTATAGATAACACTTAATATAGCTACACAGGTAGCACCAGCTAGTATAGATAACATTTAACATAGCTACGCAGGTAGCACCAGCTAGTATAGATAACAGTTAATATAGCTACGCAGGTAACACCAGCTAGTATATATAACAGTTAATATAGCTACGCAGGTAACACCAGCTAGTATAGATAACACTTAATATAGTTACACAGGTAACACCAGCTGATGTAGATTCACGAGTTTAGAAGCTTAAACTGCCAAAAGCAATTTTTACATAGGACCAAGGCGTCTGGAAATGAATATGAGCATGAGGGGGAGAGAATACTTACAAAGACAAGAACCCTAACTCTTAAACGAGATAGTTCTGAAGAAGTTTTCTGTGATACAGTCATTAATATTCAGGTGATTTTTTTTTTCAATCAAGACACAAACTTGTATTTTAAGCGAATGATGTTGAGATAAATGCATGCTAAACTGGAAGAACCAGGTTTGTCTCACACACGTACCTACCGAAAACTCCTAGTCAGTTTGCCGTTGCATTATCGGCAAAAAAAAACTAAATAAACATAGTTTATATATCATTTTCCATACAAACAAATAACAAAAGTATAAGCAAGATAAACAATGAACAATAATATTTGTATTTTTACGTGTATTAATAATGCAAGTATAGCATGGATTCTTTAAATATTTTTTGCATTTATTTCTTCTAAGCGCTGATTAAAAGACAAAAATGAATTTAAAAATTGCGAGTAATAAATAATCTAAATGATATATAAAACTTAATACGAGCTGCATTTATTTACTAAAGTAAGCTTCGTTAATGGAGCCGAATTTCGATGTCCGCCTTTCCTTCAAACAAAAGACCGCAAACACGCTATTTCTCCAGTAAGACACGATCCACAAACTATCTAATCCTGCAGCAGGACTTATGTGATTTAAATTATAAATTATAATGAATAAGCGTGAAGTTCCTAGAGAGACTCATCAGTTCCGGACTTTCAGCTTGACAGTTTCTACTTTAGTTCAGTTTTGAGTCGTGCTAGAGTCATGGCGCTGCGGTACTTGCTGGAGTTACCTCCCCCCATCCCCTCTTAGCAAACTTCCCCGCAGGAAATATGCTACCTTATTCAGGCGGTCACATTCAAATTTTATACTTGTAAAAAATTTTTCTTTAAAGAAACATATTACAAAGTGAAGCAGGATTTTCTGAACAATCAAGAAAACCCGAATACCTTTTGCTATGTCGCTGGCTGGCTGTCTGTCGGTGACTCTGTGGACGCGAGCCGAGGTGAAGTTTCTTAGATAACGAAGATACTAATGCAAAATAAGAACGTACGTACGTACAGCATGCGCTGAGATCGATAAAACGACAAGCAGATAATTAGCAACATTTTCTAGATTGAATAAAAAAAAAACAACACAAATTTTTTATTATTTTTTTTTTTTTTTTTTTTTTAAAAAAGAAGAGAAATTAATCGCTTAAGTCTATTAAAGACTTATTAAGCTTGCTCGTGTACCCGAGCCCCAGAAACTTCGATTGGTTTGCCCTGGCGCTGACTTGCTCGTTAGTTTAGCTAGGAGAAAACTGGAGATCTCTGTCGCTGACTTGCAGCGTAAAAGCTGGGAACTTTAAATAATTCAACCACAGTAATTATGTATAAGTTTAGGGCACATTGTAATCTTTGTACGGCAAAGAAGTTACCTTTTG